>OZ010666.1:60410929-60423429 GCA_963932185.1 Troglohyphantes excavatus | reverse complement strand
AATGAAAAACCGGAAACACAGAGTTTATAAATTTCAAATTTTGAATATAAAACGATACGTTCTCAAACTTGTGCATGACATGTATTTATTGACAATATAATTATTATACTTGAAGAGAAACAAATTCATACCGGGCATTTCAAGCATATTTTCACTGTTAGTCATGGAACAGTTTTTTTAAAAAGAAACTCAATACGTTGTTTTAATGACATCAAGGAACATTCCTACCAAATTTGAAGTAAATCTAACAATGTGTTTGGTCTTGACTGCATAACAAACAAATTTACAAACAGACGAAATGCCGAAAGGTCGAGTTAAAACAGAGGCCTCTCTAATTCTTGTTCAATTAATATAGTATTGAACATCAGGCCGAGAATTCACAAATTATGTAGAGAAACTAATTATTAATTAATCTTCTGGTATTTCCTAGTGAAATACCTTTAACGAATAAACTTCCCATTAACTATATCTAAAACTGTGTTATTTCAACAAATATTTTGGAATGCGTGAAAATCCATTAGAAAAGGAAATACCAAATTTGGTGCAAACTTTGATATTTTATCTTTTGTGCGTTTTCTAGAGGTTTTTGCGTTTTGATAAAAAAATATTTTGAAAACTTTTCAACCCCATATCCTTATTTAGGCTCTTACGTTATAACTAAACATTATATTTTATTATATCTAACTTTCCTTGCTCGCATAAAGTTTGTTAAGCTAACTTTTGGTGGAAAGTATTTTAGCAAAACAAACTTTTATTAAAGGAAATTTTTTTTACATTATTTGTGCATTTCTTCGGTATAGGCGTTTACATATAAAAAATTGTAGTTGCCTTAATTAATGTTTATGCATGCAATTTCAATTAAAATTTCGTTTATATGTTAATTCTATAATTGAGGTTTGTAGTGCTTGAAACAAACACGGTTCAGGAATTAAGAAATACTCTTTAATTTTTACGCTAATATTATATATGTGCTTGGTTATAAATACAAGTATATTAAACCTTTAAGCTCACACATTCGTAAGACTGCCAAGATATCACTAAACGGTTTTCTTCGGAATGTTAAAAGTTTTGACTGATATCTATTGTCTCTGAATTTCAAACCATTCTCAGATAACGCGGACAACACCTGAGATAGCATTCAGTGCAACCTGAACAGGTGTGAGGACATTGAACCGCGACAGATTTAATGTGCACCACTCCCCTATACCCCGCAGATTATTTTTTGTAAGAAATGAGGAACGTAACTGTCAACCTTTCCGAGCTATCTAAATGTCCACGACCCTATTCGAACTCACAACACTCTTATTATGAGCCAAATACTTTTTCCACTGGACAAATGCTGAAACCTGCGCTAATTCGATTACGCCATTAATAACTTCAAGAATAAGGATTTTAAATGTATCATATGTTACCATTTAGGGGTTGTAAATTGTACAATTGCACAGAATTTTTATGAATATCGCAAGTTATATATATTTCACTATTTATATATATTCAGAAGTTATATTAATCAATTTGATTTGATTTTAAATCATACATGCAACACTTTGAAACTTCCAAAAGCATTTTGGGTTCACTAATGGCGACGTATATAAATTTAAAAATCACGAAACCAAGTTACGCGAAGTCCAGTTTGTTTGCAGGTCAGTTACAGATACACAGCTACCTATTTTCATAATAACTCTTTGGACTCAAGTTACCTTAAAACGTGTAGAAACACCAAACACACAACATCGAAATTTCGTCTCGAAAACATTGGTTTCATTACTCTATAAGACAGAAAGTAAAAACAATCTTGTTAATCGCCATGAATCGTGCCCCAAAGTCGACTATCATAACAACTCTCCGTGCAAAGGAAGGACAACTGCGTCATCAGTAATGAAATAGACGGAGCACGAAAGGAAAAGAAAGAGCAAATATACGAGAAAAGTTCTTTCTCTTCCGGGTAGGTGAGTCCCCGGAAACCGCCAACATTGATATCGCCAAAGTAAGAGAAAAGTCGCCAAAACTACAATGCACCACTTTTTATTAAAACT
Organism: Troglohyphantes excavatus; assembly: GCA_963932185.1. Taxonomy (NCBI): domain Eukaryota; kingdom Metazoa; phylum Arthropoda; class Arachnida; order Araneae; family Linyphiidae; genus Troglohyphantes; species Troglohyphantes excavatus. Next base: position 60,421,393 of record OZ010666.1, on the reverse strand, counting down.
TGATATTTCCTTTTTGAAAAGAAGCATTTAAAATCACACAAAAAGTCTCCAAAGTATATCAATGACTTAATGGCAGATTTCTATCATTTACATACCAAGAACCTACTAATCCAAATTAATTGTAGCAAGAAGAGTGTACTTTTATGTAAATCATGTAGAACAGAGATTCCAAAAAGGTGGTTCGCGGACCCATGGGGTCCGTGAAACGATATTAGATGGTCGACGGGGTCACACAAAAAAAAAATTAAAATACATCGCACGGTCATTTTTGGAGAATAACTTGAACGATAATATAAAGTAAAAAAGAAAGAATTCACTCATCCCATACAGTTCGAAAATCAGTGCAGTAACTAACTTAAATGACTATTACAAAGTTTTCATGAGTGTTAAATATGTAAGAGACTAAACTTAATTGATTGAGGTTTTATATTTTCTATATATATGTTGGGTAAATTTGTATTATAAAATTAATTAAAAAAAATTCTTTCCTTCGTTATCGTGTTTAAGGTATCCGAACACGTTCGAAGCACTTTTTTTAAAATGTGTCAGATAAAATTTATTTAATGCTATTTTTTAGATTGTTTGTTAGTAAAAACTAATTATATATCATAAATATTTAAAGTTTATTATTATAATTAATAAAAAAATGAAATAATCATTGAAAATTTTAAGTTTTTATTCAAAAACTTGAAAAGTTATACAAGACATACAAATCAGTTCATATGGAAAATTTTACTATTAAAATAAACTGCATGTTATTATCTAGTGTTCCAAGTAAAATTAAACATATATATAAAAAATTAAATTTTTGGTGACACACCGAAAATTTATTGTAAGATTTTTGACAATTTCACAACCTTATAGTTCAATATTTAGTCCATAAATAAAAATGTATTAAAGATTTTCCAACAATTTTAGTACATGCACTAGAATACACTCTACTAAATATGGACACAAAATTTACATACAATATAACAATAATATTTTGAGTTATGATTTTTGAAATTTGCTGTTTTTGAATAAAAATCAATTCTGAGAAAAATGCATTTAAAGTATAAATTTATCTATTATTAATATTAAGAAAGTTTCAACACAATTAAAATCCCCTCGATTTATATGTTATACCCTCCTCTTGCTCATCTTTAGCCATTTTCCCTGTTTTAGCTAATCTATTTTTTTTTTCTGGCAACTTTAACATTAGGTAAAGAGTGGCACTTCGAATCCTTCACTCGTTCGATGTCCAGTTCTGAAAAACCTTTTAATGTGTGAACACCAGAATTGAGCCGAATGACCTTTCCCAATGAGTCTTAGTCCAAATGAAATATTTACAGAATGTAATTTGTTTGATTTTTCAGAAGCGCAAAATGTATTTTTGTATTCGCAGTTTTGACATTTCACTGTCATATTTGATGCCAGTCCAAATACAGACTCTTGTAGAAGATAGAGTTTACTGCTAAAGCAATCGGGGCAGCACAAACTCTTCATCACATTGGAGATAATTTGAATATTAATTATTTGATTTCCACTGATTTCAGTTCGAGAGTAATTGTCCAAATAAGAAGTCATAGTGAGCTTCTTTTCACTTGCCGTAGGCACGTTGTTCGACGCAGATGAATCGGTTTCAGTGGAACATGTAACATATTTATTTCCTCGGAATTTTTTCTTACGAATAAAACTTGGGTTTCTCGAATTTCCCATGGTGTTTTAACATAAATGAAATCAAATTTGGAGAGTTAATTAAGTTAGGTCTTTAAAAATAATTATTAAACAGATTATAAGGGGAAAAAAACGCTGCTTGTAAAGAAATAAACAAGATAGTAAAGTTGCTCCCATTTTTAATACAAAAACTTCTGATATAAATGAAAATATCTGGTGGCTAGATTATAGCAACATTAAAATAATAAATATTGCAATTAAAAATTAGAAAAAGTTGAAAACTAAGGAAAAAACGATGTTTCTGCCTCATTTCCGGTTTCGGAATGCTACTTCCGTTTTCATTTAATATTTGTCCACTTGAACTTTAAATTACTATAACTTTTGTTCTAATTGACGCACAACTAAAGTAAAAACTGTTTTAAAAACTTAAAAGTGCAGAAAATCATATTTTTAAATAAAAAAAATTTGGTAATTTCAGTCAAAATCACTTTATTCAACGTGTACTAAGGGGTACCTTAAACGAAATTTAATTTGAAATGTACACACTCAGAAAGTGGGGAGGAGGGGGGAGGGGGACTTTCATGGGTATATATTGAAAAAGGGGGTTCTGGTTTTACTTTAGTTTTAGCTAGGTTCCGTGGCTCAATTCTAATTGGTAATCGCAGATGTAGAAGATAGTATGATATCTTCTTCATGACTGCGCAAATTTTGAAATTTAATAGACTTTTCCAAAATATAAATAATATAATATAACCATACGAATCTGATTTTTCTCTACGAATTTATCGCTCTGATTATTTTAAAGAAGTTTTAAACCAAACAAGAAGCGCTCCTAAAAGAGGTTTTGGAGTCTCTAATGGTGTTAAAATTTAATAACCATGAGACAAATTACTCGAAATCCAGATTATGTATAAATCAGTGCAAATACCACTAATTCTCTAGTGTCGCAAACCATTCGCAATATCTCCTTATTGGCGATTTTCCGGCAACCCTGGCATCTTGAGATGAAAGAAACCGATTGCAGCGCGATGAAAAGGAAGAACAGATCATTTTTGCCGGATCAGAGAGGATTGTGGACGAAGTCACGCATGATACTTGTCTACTTCAGAATCGCGATTTCTTGCGAGTAACATGAAGTGGGTTCTGGCAACAACGCAGCCGATCTACGCAGACGATCCGAGGTGGAAAGAGGTGCGGAGAAAGGGGCTTCGATCGCACGAGGCAAATATTGAGTTTTGTTATTGACATTTTGACCGCTGATGACCTAAGCACACGGTACTGTAGGGTTAGTTGAGAAATTGAAACCTGTTGTCTAACTCTTCGGAGGGGACGTTTTGTTTAATTGTCATCATACCCCCTTACAACTTACAAGCGTATTTTTCTTCATTGACATGAGAAACGATAAAAGATTCACAAAAGATTAAGTTAACTTTTTATAAAGGAGCATGATATTTAATACGAAATACGATATTTAAAATCCAGAATTAGGTGGGGAGATAACCCATGTAGACTAATGAATTAAGAGTTCACCCAACGAAATAAAATATCAAGTGTAAATATAAGAATTCACAAATAATAAGAAATATTCTGAAATACATTAACAAAACATTTTAAACATGCCATAAAAAAAATATATTAAGCAGAAATATAAGTTTGTAAATTAACTATTCGAAATTCATACAATAAACGAAATAACTAGTCGAAAATTATACTTTTTATTACATAATTAATAAAAAGTATGTTCCTTATAGGCAAGTTCGTTGCATGACTAATTTTAAATTTTTAATAAAAAGTTATTTCAAGAAGTGTTCGATAAATGCAATAACCAGTAACATATAAAGAAAATTAACCATTTCGAGTTTTAAGATAAAGTGGTAAGTTATAGAATTGAAATTTAATATCCCCCCGTCTTAAAACACATACAATCTTAAGCATTTACTAGAAAAGATGATTTGATACGAGAAACAATATTTTAAATATAACTATATATAATAACATAAACGTTAGGTAATGTATGAATGATAGTAAATTTAAATTAACATTTCCGTAGGGTTTTCCATCTGTTCAATCTAACTAAAGTGGAGGTTAGTATTTCAAATTTCCTTTCGGTGCATCATAATATACCGATTTCCAAAAGTTAGAAGCAAGTTATCAATTTAGTCAATATGTAATTTTTTTATGTACGCATTAGTAATATTCTAATTCACATATCTGGATCACACACACGTTCTTTTTCTACTGAATAAGAAAGAAATTGTAATATAATCCGAGTTATTCGGCTTTCAATTATTCTCAAATCTTAATTAACCGGGCCTTTTTCAATGGTATGCAAAATGGATATTTTTTTATAAAGAATAATACAACTCAGTACTCAGAATTAAATGCAAAAACAATATTATCACGTTTTTAAATATTCTAAAATATCCATAAGTAGATTTAATTTTAACATTTGGTACAATTTAAAAAATTCTTTCTTAACACGTTCGCAGCCGGCCACGCTCTGGCGCGTGATACGTTCTTCAAAATAACACGTAAAAGGTAGTAGTCTACTTGCATCCTTTTAGACATCGGCAGTGAACGTATTAAAAGGGAATGTCTCCGTTTAGAATGAAATTTGCGGTTACACAGCGTTCTCCTGAAATTTTATTTAATATTAAACACTGATTAACCGGTTATTTCCACTGACTTCAAATGTTTGTTTATTAGAGAATTTATACATTTAAGAATAAAAATTACTTTCTACACAAAACATGTTGATTATTCTACGTTTAATTAATAATGTACATAGACAATAGTATTCTACTGGGGAACATTTATTTTAAAGAAAAATAAACAAGCTTTAATAAATTACTATATATTATCATAAAAAATATACAGGTGAAAACATAAATACATAAAAATATAATTACATAAAAGTATACAGGTTTTAAAATATTATAATTTTTGCTTATATATATTTTTAACTTTTACTATTAAAAATATAAACTCCATTACATTTTTTATTACAAGTTATTCAATTTCCAATAAAGATCATTGTAAGTTAAACCTAAATGGTTTACCATATTTTAAGTATTTTTAAAATCTTAAAGTTTATTTTTAATTCAAATGCATAGAGTCCATTTTTTGTATCTATAAACACTGAACCAAAATAATAACTAACTGGACTTAGTGTGGAAACGGTGCGAATTTATAAAAATTGAAAGTTTCGTTTGCACGCCATTTCGATTTCAGAGAGCATTTTCTAAAGATCAATCGTTAGAATTATTGACAATCTTAATCGTTATATATATTTATATTCTTCCTCGTTAAGTTCATTTTTTAAATCCATTTTAAAAAGACTTTTTGGTGTTGTATTAATTATTCATATAAGCATTACAGACAAAAAAGTCAAGGAAAGTCAACTTACAGGGAAGTACATATTCGATTTTTAAGTTCCAAGTTAAATTTATAACTGAAAAAAAAATTGCAAAGTTTTATAAAATTGTTCCAGTTTGGATTGAGAGCATAAATAAACCTTTTTTAAAACATCCTGCGTGCTTTCAGAAGAAATCTAAAGAGATGTTAGGATATCTTTTTTAGTTACATTAACAACTAACAACTGAAGCCGTACAAATTGCCCACTTACGTAAGAATGCGAGTTCTTAAAGTTAGAAAAATTATAAATAATCTGCATTAGGGAAGAAACTCTTGAAGGACGAAAATGTTCTTCGATTTGATAGACATTTCTAAAAGCCTTAAATGGCTTCCCTTTCTAACATCGTGAATAAGGTTTAGTATTAGTGATGGTGATTTTAAGCGAGACCCGAGCCCCAAATCTTAATTTGTTTATTAATGAATTCAGAAATACCATTTTTTTATATTATTGGAACATCTTTTACTGAACAATAATCAAAAACAAAAATATTTTTAAACATTTTATTTTTGTTATTTTTTTGCATTTTTTAAGCTTAAAAAGACTTTTTTTAAAAACTCTTATCCTTTTTCAATTTTTAATGTTTTTAATTTTTTTAATTGTTTAAATAACGTCAAAGTACATACTATAAACCTATGAATAGACTTTTGCAGATTTGTGTTTTAATTGTCTTCAAAAACTTATTATAAATTCAAAACCCAAAAAGTATTCAATTTTTTTAAAAAAAATTATTTATAACTTAATTTAAAAAAGCTATTCATACGTTTATAAAACAAATATTAGAGCTTCAAAAACTATTAACAGTTCAGTTTTAAGTTAATTATTAACAAAGCCTTAGCATTTTAAACCTGACCAAAATTTAAAAAAATATTTTGAGTAAATGACGATTGTTGCAGACGAAAAGTATGTAGAAAGATGATAAATGGTATATAAACATATAAAAAAACATATGTTCTGTTTCTTTTACTGTTTTGAAATTTTGTACACACCTTCTTAAGTATGTTTAGCGTCGTTTTATGAAGGAAGAAAAATTTAGCAATTTTTCCGGATTTTGGGGCTTGGGTCTCCTTCAGATAATGCAATCGGATTAAAACATAAGAACGGATGGTTTGAAACTGGGAATTGAATCGTACAAGCAAGAATTAAACTAAAACTCATACAATAAGTTTTAATTCTGTAAGTGTCAAGCTAATCGAATATATTTCAAATGATAAATTTTAATTTACTCGTCTTAATTTGCTTTTAAAAAATTATGTTCTCTGAAATATAAATTCTGGATAGCTCAAAAGCTTATATTATAATTCTTAATTAAATTGAAGTAGTCGTATTGCTTTCTATTAATTTTAAATTCATTCGATTCTAACTCCACTCTGACGGCGAATTAGTCTCGACGAAGAGCAAACATCACCCTACTTTTCAAAAAGTTCGAATTCAGTCTCTATTTGGCTGCGCAGGGAATTTAAGACAAAAATAAAACTTCAAATACTCACGTATTGATTGACCTTGAGTTGCAAGTCTCCGAAGCCGTCATCTCCAAGGCGCTCTGGAATAAACGAGCGAACATTCAAATTAAGAATAATTTATTTCATTTAGCACACTCTAGAGAATTTAAGTTAAAGTTACAGTTAAAGGTCAATCATGCTAAAGTGATTAAAATATGGACAGTATTCACGATCTCGTGTCGAGATTAAATGGAATAGGGTAAAGAATCGCTTTTGCATTTGTTTTTGTTAAATTCTTTTACATTTATGAAAAAAAGGAATTTTGAAGACTATTTTTTATGCGTCAATAGATTCGAAGTTCGTAACTTGCATAAAGTCTATTGGATATATAAACACCGACCTAAAAAAAATTAATAATTATTTTCTTTTTGATTCTTCTTCAATTAACAGGTGAAAAAAATAGTTCACTCATAGAATATTTGTGTACGGCATTTTTAAAACAAACTCTTCAGTCAAATTAGTAATTTTAATCAAATAGAACGGAAAACAATAATCAACTCTTAAAAACAAATGTATTTATAGATTATTAATTGAATGTATTTATAACAGTTTCTTTTAAAAGCAAATTGTAATCCGCCATTGAAAGAAAACCAACTTTTTATTCTTCATTATCGTCGAAAAAGAACACTTGACAATTTGTGGTTTCCATGTTCTATTTATGTTTTTGTCGGAAATCCATGTTTTATTTATGTTACTTTTAATATATTTCCACAGACGATTTTTGTTTCATTTAAAATATGGATTACCTTTTTTTAACTGTTATTACAATAAGCGTGTGTTATTATTGGTTAAGAAGAAATTTTCTATTGTCGAAAATTGGCTTTAAAAATAGGATATATAATTTAATTATATTGACATATAAACAGTATTTATGTAGGAATTCTTGTTATTTGCATAAGTTTATAAATTTATGATTAGTAGAATATAGCACATTTTTTAAGTTAGTTGTTTTAAATTCGAATTTATCTATACAAACAATTAAAATTCACTAATTGAAGTTAATAAATAGTGTTTCAAGAATATTATAAATAAATGATAACTGCATCTATTTATTAATAAAAATAAAGCACATAGAACGTTTTAAGGGTATTTCTTTAAAATACTTGTATTTCTACGAGTTTAGCGTATAACAAAGATACATTTGCTGATCATATAAATATATTCTACTATAATTACTACCTTAAAAAATCGCTTAAACGTAAAAGTGTATTTTTAAATAATTAAGTATATTTAAATTAATTTAAAACAAAAAAAATTCAGCTGATACACAACTTTGTTCCTTGCAGGAATTAGTCATGTCATGTGTATATATATATATATATATATATATATATATATATATATATATATATATGTACGTGCGTGCGTGCGTGTGTTTTTCCTCCAATTACAAGTTTCTCAAAAGTATTAAAAGAATACTAAACTAAAATATTTATGCAATTGTAATGAAAAATATTATTTCGGTTACATTAGTTTTTTATCTACAATTTGAACAATTTATTTATCTCTCAAAACACGTACATAATAAATGGACTATATCTCATCTCCCACAAAAATTTATTTTTGCACGCATAAAGTGGAATTTATGGAACGAGAGATATTCTTTATGGCAATTCATATACGCAAGTTATTTCTGCTATAAGATTTATTATTTATTCAAAAATTGAACATTAGCCAGTAAATATATAGGAGAGAGAGAGAGTATAATTATTCATTTAAAATTTTTATGCAGTAGTTAAAAGCAAGTAATAAGTTAATTGGTCTGTTGAATCCTATAATTAAAAAACAGTTTTTAAGTGAATGCCTATTTTAAAACCATTTACGTAAATTGATATAATTATACATATTTAAATATAACCAAATGTTTTTCTATAAGCCATATAACGTAAATTTTATTTTATCAGTAGAATTTATATGCCTAGTTTACTTCAATTATTCATGTTTACTTTCTATTTCCATATAAACTATTGAATGAGTATCGAATGTGGAAAGGGAGAAAATTGTGCAGTGTTTTTTTCTTTCTAAGTATTACTTTTGATATTTCTACACATATTTAGTAATTTTAACTATTTTAAAAAATAAGTTTAAAACACTTGTAACAGTTAAATTTAAAAATATTAAGTTGACAACACCTTTTAATATACAAGTTAAATTTAAGTTTTCTTGAATCTTAAAGTTAATTACATCCCTTTAATTTTTAAAATGATGATTAATTTAAAATGCTGAAAGGAAATAATTGATTTTTGCAACATGAAAATATAAAGTATGAAAACATAGACTACCTTCTACTCCTTTCCGTTAAAAAACACATGACATGAAAAGTTTTTAATATTTGTTTCAGAACTATAATTGTTCTCTTCGACTGTGTACGGTTTCCTCTAAACATCTGCATATACCAAACACTTAGCATTTAAACTATTTTTGTATTAACTTTCATGTCGCTTAATTTACTTCGAATTTGAAAAAGATAACGTAGAAAAACCACAATTTTTCTTGATTTTTAATTTTATAAGAGGTTTTTTTAGAATAATGCTGATATTAATCTTAAGCGCGCCAAACAAACATTACTAAAGCTGTTTTAAACAGTCTTGGATGGTTTTCGAGAAATTGTTGCATAATATAAATCAAACGATGGGGTAAACTTTGTTTAATTTTTATGTCATGCTTCCCGTTTCCCGTGTACACCCGTTACGAATTTGTTTTTGGAGGATTCTTAAGATATTTTTTTCATACTGGAATACCTTTATTACATTTTAATATCACTTTTCGAAACACAGAAAAAACATAAAAATCCGAAGTTAAATGTTTCATACAATACTCCATTACCGAATATCATATATAATATACACTCAAACCTGTTTTTGTGCGGTCTTTTTTTGTGCGATATTTTTTTTTGTGCGACTTTTTTTATGCGTTTTTTTTTTGTGCGGTATATGAAAATTTCAATCAAATTGGAACATAATTGACGAATATTTGAGAATATTGTTCCGATATGATTCATCAAAATTTTTATAAGCGAAATATTTTTTTAATTTTAAATTATCGTTTGCGTTTCAGATTATTTTCAACAAAAGATTAGTGTAAAAAATATTCGCAACTTTAAACACTGTAATTTAAAAAAGCAAAAAATATTAACTACACATTGAACAGAAATTCTGACGGCAAAATGTTTTTTAAACAAAGTTTGCCAGCTTCAAGAAATAAAACTCGAAAAAAGTTTATTTTCTAACAGTTAAAAAAATAAAACATGATTCACTTTATAAAAATTGTTTTATTATTCTACTCCAAAATCGTCCATTCCAAATCGTTTGTAATTCCATTTGAGTTTTGATAGAGGAATTATTTTAGTGTGCAAATATATTTTCGTTAAGTTTGATGCTATCTATGTTAGGATACTTTATAAGGTAAGGTTTCTTGATTTAAGATATATTTTTAAAAGTGTCTTGATTTAAAAGTGTTTGGCGAGATTCCAAGTAGCTGCCAAGCCTCGTGTCTTGATTTCGTTCCTAGTTATTTAGTAAAGTTTTGAGTTATTTTCTACGTGATACTTTTTTTATGCGGTCCCTATCTACCGCATAAAAAATATTTTTTAACTGTGTTACGAGAACTACTTTTTATAGCTACTCGTGAAGTTTTGCGCAATTTTTTGTATGCGATTTTTTATGCGGTCCCCAGTTTTGACTGTAGTTTATTATTTTTTTAATATTACAATTTCATTGCATATTTAAACCACATTTTTAATAATTTAGTAATAGACATGTATTACAATGACATAATTGTAGTGGAATACTACACAAAGCCTTACACAGGTATACTATTATAAATAAATCTTATTTAGAAAATATAGTATTTTCAGACAGTACGAGAAAAAAACATTTGATTTTCTGTTAACAT